>JAECUM010002212.1:0-42211 GCA_016617855.1 Megalonaias nervosa
TTTTAACCCTGGTAGTGCGGAAGAATTTATTTATGGATGACGTCACCTGGCTGTGTATGCGGGAACCATATATTTATGGTCAAACGTCACCTAGCTCTGTGTGCGGATACCATATTTTTATGGCACAGGACAGTGACGTCTATGGATGTCCAATGTAGGCCAATCATTAATCATGTGCTAATAATAGCTGTGAGATAGCACATGTAATAGTCCAATAGATCACGACTCTGCATCATTGTAACAGAACATCAGTGAAACAAAATTACAACAGACTTATTTGCCCAGTAAGGTCTGTTGTCAGCAGTGGACATTGATGTAAACAATATGGTGGCTGTTAAGTAGTTGCAGTCTTGTAGCTGTCTCATGGCCAGTTGCCGTTGGTTACCATATATACGTATGGGATAGTCCAAAATAGAATAAAGTTTGTTAGGGCTTTGTGTGAAAGTTTAGAGGTATAAATAGCAAAACTCAGTTTTCCAAGTTTGAGAATTAATTTTCTGCATGAATATACCATGTGTTGAGATTAAAGTGGTTTGACACTATCATGTGTTGATATATAGGTGCTATGACATGGCCATCCCATTCAGTAACAACTTCAAATTCCATTAAATCGAGCTTAAACTAGTAGCCAAGTTTATCAACGAGTCTCTCATGTACAGAGCCTTTTCTTATATTGGGGGATACATTGTATCATCAAGAGTGAGAGCTGCACAAGCTGGAAAGGGACAAACCATCATTTATTGGGGGTGTCAGGTTTTTACTCCTAGGTATTCCTTTCCTTGCCTATATGAATGTGTAAATTATTTAAAAATAAGAAAAAGCAAAGCACAATATTCTTTTTGTATTATGAAGTTCATTTTGCTCTCTCTCTCTCTCTTTCTCAACAATCAAGTTGAAAAGGAAAATGGACGAGAGAGAGAGAGAGAGAGAGAGAGAGAGAGAGATCCACTTCTTAATTAACCAACTCTTATGACAGCAGTGTGAAATGTATGTGACTTGGGAATCTAGTAATCAAGACCTTCATTCAAGAGCCAAACTTTTGACCTGGTGGAAACCTTGTTCTTTTTTCTTTTTTTCTCTCTCTCATCAGTTTCGTTCTGTTTCCTTTTTACAGAGCTAGTTTCAGAGGTAGGAAAATGAACAAAAAAAGTTTGTTCTTTTTCAATTTTCTCAAACGTTTGACAACGTAGAAGTTATAATATGTTAAGATTGTTGCTGAGAAATCTATTTTATTTGAAATATTTTTGGCAGGTTGCAATTATTAAATCATTGAAAACCTAACAACTCTTGCTCTATAATGTATAATCCACTCAAAAGAATACATGACAACCAATGTCACTATCATACATATGTACGGGACACAAGAGCTCCCATACAGTGTTGCAACTCGTTTCTCAGTGTTCATACTGTTGTTTATTTCTGCCTCACTTGGCGGTAAAGATCAAACAGCTCACATGGCTTGGTAACACATTGGCAGCTGATTCACGGCAGATGTTTTGTTACCATATATAACCGAAAAATAGT
Source organism: Megalonaias nervosa (assembly GCA_016617855.1). Lineage (NCBI taxonomy): Eukaryota > Metazoa > Mollusca > Bivalvia > Unionida > Unionidae > Megalonaias > Megalonaias nervosa. Next base: position 1,525 of record JAECUM010002212.1, read on the forward strand.
AAACTATTGTGTTTTGAGAAAATCAAAACTAATGGCTGTGATAATATTTCTCTACGTGATGATATTAGGTCTATTTGGTAGGTCACTGACAGTTGTACTCCAACTATTTGAACATCACAAGATGTATTAAAAACGAGATTTTAAAACAATTTGAGTCGTAAAGAAAGATATTCTAAAATTAAAAGTGATGTTATATATTAAAGAAGACATTGATTATACAAGCTATTAAATAAATCAAAGACATAATGTATCTATCCCATACTACTGATATGCATTCAGTTTGCATCTTAATAGATAGTAAGGGAAAGTTAAGACATACATAAGATTTAGTAGTGAAGCTGGCAAAAATAAAATTTTATGTAGTATGAGTCTAGAAATAACTCTAAAAGTCATTAAATCCGTGAGTCTAGAAATAACTCTAAAAGTCATTAAATCCATGAATGAAATCCTAACATTTTCAACAGTATGTTTTTATTTTGAAATTTTTTTTAAAAATTTATTTAATTTTACATTTTACACTGCAGTCGATGACAAACCTGCAGATGGATTTTGTGTCAGTTATTACATTTCTCACATGTATCTACTGTCATTTGTCAGATTTATTCTTGCCAGCAACAGTAATTGCTTATAGATGTGTTGACATAAAAATCTGTAAGACATCTGCCTTTCAACAATTTTCAAATGAGAAAACTAACTTTCTGTTAGTTTGATTTCATTGCATAAACAGTATTCTCTTCACACTTAAACATGACCAATATAATTTTTCTACATTATGATAATTATTATTTTACCTTCATAATTAAAGCTTGATAAAATTGATTTCTTTGAAAAATGAATGCTGTATTTAGTTGGATAAAGATTCTGCCAACAATATTATTTTAAAAAGTATGTTAAATCTTTCAAACACTAACATTATTTTCTGGTTGATATGGCAACCAAAGTAAATCTATAATTATGTATCATTTCAGTATGATTAGTATTGGTTCCTTATCAATGAACTATAAGTGAATAAAATTATATTTTATATGGAGAAAATTTGTGAATAATAACTACATAAGTATTGCATCATCTAAATATTTTAACATACTAAAATCTAGAGACATGTTTGAAAGTAAACTTTTATTTATCTAGCATAGGCCTAAAATAATGAACTGAGGATATGTGATATGTAGAAAGAAAAAAAAACTGTCCATGTACACATTCAAAATAACAACATATGATGGAAAAGTTCACACTATATTCGAATGTTTGTAAAAAGAAAAAAATGCATTTCCACCCATTTTCTCTATTTGGTTGCTATGGTAACCATGAATACACATCATTTTCACTGACATTTTTAGTGTTTGCAATCTGCATGTATATATGCATCACTTTATACAATTTCACAGCAATCTGATTATAAATACTAATTTTGTAGTAGTTAGATGGAATTGGCCCAAAAAGTCTGTTTTGCTTTGAAACAATTCAGCAGACACAGACAGGGCAGTTAGAAACAAATCGGCACTGGTTTGAAGGTCATGCAAAAACAACACAGCACTACCAGGGTTAAGTTATATGGCCAAAACACACTGCATTTACCTCAATCCAAACACACATACTACAAGTATGAATAGAATGGGTATGAATATAATAATTTTTATACACGTACAAAATGTGTTGATAATAATAAACATATAATACATATTTTTCAACTTGAAAATAAGGCATTGCTTAAAATTGTAAAAAGTATACTGAGAAATAGAGCACATAATTAAAATAAGATCATACTGAGAAATAGAGCACATAATTAAAATAAGATCATACTGAGAAATAGAGCACATAATTAAAATAAGATCATACTGAGAAATAGAGCACATAATTAAAATAAGATAATGCATATATGCATATATGTGTGTGCAAATATACACACACACACACACACACATACATATATATCGCGTTTCTCGCTTTGGTCTCACTTCTCCTTGTTCAGCTTCCACTTCTCCCTGTTCTGACCAAAAGGAGAAGTCATTTCTCCCTAAAATTTAAGTCCAGCTTGACCCCTGATTAGCTATTTGATTTAATAATCGTTACACTGTTTAAGCTAGAGATGTATCAATTAAGACTGGTAATCCAAAGTAGCAGATCTATACATGGGTAAAAATGGCTAACTAACTCTATCAAACCTCAAGTAACCTTCTAGAACATTTCATAAGACATTAGTTATAAATGTTTACATATTCAAGCATGAATGAAATGTTGAAGGTGCTGGTATTTTTCACTGAAAAGAGAAGATGGAATGAAGAGAAAAAGGAAAAGGTAGAAAAGTTACCAAAAATATAAAATGGAAAATCATAGAAGAGTTTCTGCCAAAACAGATGGCTCAATTTGATGATTACTTATTTATTCTGTGATATGATCAGTGAATGTTCTGTACAACGATTAATACAGGGTTTTCCACAGGAACTTAAATCCATTAATAAATACTCTTGGTGGTCAAAGAATGAAATCTTAACCTTCAGATCATATGGGTGAAAAGAACCAACATCATCAGATCATAATTGACATAGCTTTACAACAATAAAGGTAATATTTAAATATTGTACAAATGTCTTTTCTGTCCCCTCACCCTTCCTCCGCTAGTATAAAAAATATGTATATCAATTCAGTAGGTGTTGTTTTAATGGCACATCTGTACTTTGTAAATGTACCAAAATGACAGCCAATGAACCTTATTTTTGGTGACATTTCTATAGAGTGCAATGAAAATTTCATCTTTTGCTTATTGTTTGTGACATCAGTCGTTGAAAACACAAGCAAAACAATTTCTGAAAATGCTACCCCACACACATGCACAAGAAAATGGCTGACCTACACTTTATAACCCTGCCTGCTGCAATAGCCAAAATAGTGGACATGAAGCTCAAGCCTTGCGTGACCCGGTGCTGAATAAAGAGGAACAATTACTCATCTAGCCTCATGTTTGGCTATAACCATGCCATTTGTCAGGAATATAATGTATTAGTCAAATTCATGGGTGAGACACAGAACTTCATTTTACAACATCATCCCATCAAAGATACTAATGTCTCATGTAACTCAGACTTGACCAAATGTAACAAGGTTTCCCATTCACTGTGAATTTAATGAGTTTAAATGGAAAATAAATCCATATCTAATGATGGGAATCAGTTAGAATTTCATAACTAATAATTAGTTCAACTTAACCAACTAATAATCATAATCAATTATAATTGGTAACTAAGAGCAAATTTGTATTGTTTATTATAGTTATATCATTGCTCACAAGTTAAAAATGTTCATACAGGAGTAATCTCTTCAACAACCAGATAATGATATTACATTTTTTCTACTGTTATTTTTGTGCCACAACTTTCACAAAATGAAAGCAACTTTCTACATATGATAATATTTATGAAACTGAAAAACTGTTTCAATCCCCAAAAACCTTTCATTCACATGTGATATATCTATCATTTAAAGCATAGAAGGACATGCTTTTATTTGTTTGTCATTATTTACTAATACTTCAATCAAAGGATCTTAAACTGAACCAAATCATCAAAAATATTGTAAATTTATTAATTCAACAGCACAAATCATATAATCAATACTTTATTTTTCTAAATTATAAAAGTTTGCACCTACGGAGTATGGTATCGTTTTATACTTGTAAATTTTGAAGGGAATAAGTAATTCAGCTCGACTATAGTGGATTTGATGTCCTATAGCTTATTGTTTACACAGGAGTTTTATAACCTTTGTTTTGCAGGCTACTAAAAGGAGACAAAATTTGGATACTGTCTTTTTATCAGTACATACTGGAGTATATGTTTACTGATAAATATAAAAAAAGTAAAATTATCTTGTCATTGATTTCAACAAAAATACCTGGAGTCCCCATCATTTGCACACTCCTCTGTGCTGAATTTATATACGACCATTGTCATCTACCATATATACTCGCATATAAGTCAAATAAATTAGGAAAAAATATACTTGCATGTAAGTCGAATAAATTAGAAAAAAAAATAAAGGCATGGAAAAAGGGGTCGGCTTATGTGCGGGCCAAGGTCTAAACTTGATAGTTAAGGTTCTTTTGCTGACTACTGTAATGGCTGTAAATCTATGGACACGAAAAAAATTTGTTCTGTGTCCTAGGACTTATGTAAATGTTGTTGTTGTTGTTGTTGTGGGGCTTAACGCCATTTTTCAGCACACCATAGGCTATACATGGCGGCCAGTATTAATGGTGGAGGAAGAAACCAGGAAATGCCCGGAAAGAACCACCAACCCACGAGAAGCTACTGGCAAGCTTTCTCACATATCCACATTCGCCGAATCCTAGACTCGAACCCACGCAGACAGAGGTGAGATGGCAGTGATCCGTAACGGAGAGCACTTTAGACCACTCGGGGCATGTGTAAAATAAAAATACATTTTCAGTATCCTAACACTTATTACCTGGTTATAAACTGCAATTATTGCTTTTGTTATTATTTTGCATGTGCATATTTTCTGATTTCTCCTACACGAAATTAAATAAAGATAAATAGAGACTTCAAAATTCGCAGGCAGCATTGAGTTTACCCAGGAGACCAGGCTGTACTATAATGTACAGTACTTACAGTGGAAATCGTGCATACCGTCACCTAAATCCTTGTTTATTCCCAAACAAATTAGATACAGGTTCTGTTTAATTCACTGTTTCGACCAACTCGCATTCTTCCAGATAACATTTCTGCAAGTCATTAATAGCTGTTTTATTTATGATGATCCACAAGCTTACGAGCTACTCTTTCTCAATGATATAAGCAATCCTACAAATTGAGGTAATCTTTATGAAAAGGTACATACGTTTAATTGTGCAAGGCACATACCAGCATAACTGTTACACATTCACGAAACAATAACAGTTACAAATGTAAATCAACTTAGATGATCATCAATCTATTTTAGTTTTGTGTTTTGGTCAAACAAAATCACTTTTGCACACAACGGAAAGCTCGATGTTTTGGCATCACCTTTGTTTATAATTGGTGGATTTGTCTCTTGTTCTCTGACAGTAATATAAGCCTGTTAATCATTAAAACCCTGAAACTGGCTTGGGTTAAGGGGGGGGGGGGATTTGACTGGCAACTATACCAGTACTTTGATGCATAATTGCCTTTCACTACGTAATATTAGCATGATTACTGTAGTTTTGTAAAATGGTGTGCAAGGACACTTACATCAAAGCAAACTACACCACTCCCTCGGTAACTCGCGCCCGGATAACTCGCGAACCCGCTTATAACACGGTGTCCAGCATGGCTCCTGATTTTTTTCCAAAGAAAATATATTTTGAAATGTGCTGAACGTGAAACAAATCGCGATAAGAATTGGTAAATTGAACCTTGATACATACTGTATTTTATGTAAATTTTCGTACATGAAAAAATAATTATTAATCATTAATTTTTTTAAAAACAAAATGGGAATACGGTGTTTTCGATCTTTTTTGCAAACGTAAATCTTCTTAATAGAAATTTTATGTCCGATAATTTAATGAATTTTTCAAATAATACAAAGTGATATGTATGAAAAATTATGATACATTGAAATAATTATTATTTTGATAACTGGGTTGTGTACGAAAAATTAAAGGGTACGAAAAAATACATGAAATACGGTAGCTCATTTTATCATCGGAAATGGTGATTATTGCCCGTAAAGATAGAATCCATATTGTGAAATTTGCAAGTTCTAATAAGATATCACATATTATGTTTGGGGTTTTTTTGAGAGAAATAGTTGTCAATACACTAAATAAACAGTCTGGCGAAACAGCGATCAACGAAAAATTCTGGTAAATGCTAACAGGTGGCAACAGAGAATGAAATAAACACCAATTAAATGTCTTGCTATGTGAAATTCATGTTCTAATCCTTTAATTTCGCTTCAATGTAAACACTATAATCGCAACATATTCTCTTCTATGAAAACATGAAAAGAGTCAATCGACCGTCACATCGAAACCCGTGAGTACTTCTGTGAGAACCTAATTACATGCCGGCTTTGTTTTGATCAACAACTTGTTGCATTAAAAAAAATATCTATTAAAAGAGACCTGTGTTGTTTTATCACTTTGAATATTTTTTTTGTATCAAATCAAGCAAGGGAGGTACAATTAAAAAAAATTCAAAGGCATGCCAATAGCAACATAAGTTCTTGTGGTCATTACCGTTCTCAAAATTCATTTTATTTGACTAATCGAAAATGGTTTCACATTTTTATGTACTTAACATCACTAAAGTATATAATATCAGTAATGTATCCTAATCATTTGTAAATGTGACCATGGAGAGCAAAGGAAGTAAGCGAAAGGTGTACTCAGTGACTGAAAAGCTGTGCATCATAGATAGGGTTCATAATGGCGAAGCGAGATCCAATGTTTGCAATGAACTAAACAATTGCTGAGTCGACATTTAGAGGTTGGCTTAAGGATAAGCAGAAACTTCGGGATTATTTACATGATGTTGATTCAGATAATGGGATCAAACGAAAACGAGCACGGACTGCAAACGATACTGAATTTGATGATGCTGTGTACGCATGGTTCACACAGCAACGTGAACAAGGTGTTCCCATCTCTGGAACAATTCTCAAGGCCCAAGCAGAAAAAAATGGCAAAAAGTATGGAGAATGAATCTCGTTTTAGGGCAAGCCATGGATGACTTTGGAGATTCCAGCGCCGACATAGAATTAAACAAAAATTCATTGTCGCGAGAAATACGCTCAGCGAATCCGGAAGCCGCATGTAATTATCCATACCAGCTCAGAGAGATAATCATCCGTGAACAATACACAAAGGCGGCAGAGAAATCAAAGAGTAACACACAAAAAAATGAACAGATGTTTTCAAAATGTGAAGTGATATTTGTCAAACGTGTCACAAACTGCAAGTATTATCGTGTTCTAATTTACGATATTTTAAATTTGTAGACCCATTAAATTCATGTTGGTAATGGTTAACCCTTGTAAATTTTTTTTTTTTTTTTCATTTTACTTTTACCGCAATCAAATCTACCCATCGTTCGATCGACACTGTTTTTTCGAAATGAGTGTCGATCTTTTGTATAAAAAAAAAGTCTGCTTTGGATCAAACAATAAAACTAGAATTTATCCAATTCAGCACAAAAATTTGTGACGTAGTACACAATGAGCGAAGTCGTACATGTGCTAAGTGAACGGAAACCATGTGGAATAATATTTTGATGATCTCCTCAATATACTGTAAGTTATCCTGAAATTAATGTTACTCTGTGAGGAAAAAAGTAGACAAAGTACACCACTATGAAGAGATATTTATTCACAGTTAATCTTAGCACGATTATTAATTGAGTATTCAACACTAGCATGCCAACCCACCACACCCCCCTTTTGCCTCTACGTCGATCCCTTTGTTAGTTTTATTGTTTGTTATAGGTCCCTCGATAACTCGCGCCCTCGCTTATAATGCAGTCGATGTTTTTGGACCCCGTTGTGCGCGAGTTATCGAGGGAGTGGTGTACTACTTGGTTCCTGTATTAGCATAATTTTAGAAGCAATATTTCTGAAACTTCATTACTGTATTTTGGAGATATCATTAGAGTTTAGTGCAGTGGTGCCAATGATTCGAAGAAAAGGGATGTACATCATTCAGCACATGTTCAAATCTAAAATGTACATGCGGTGGCACCATTATGTAAATATGCTCACTAGCCTAATGCATGCATTTAACCAAACCCTATTGTAGTTCATTGTTGTCATACTGGGATCACATTCTGAGTACTTACAATTTCAATGCAAAATAAAAACATAATTACTGGTGCACTGATATAAAACGTCTAATGCAAAAATGCATAAGCAGTAATTAACTCGAGTCAAAAGGTAGTGTTACAGCAAACCTCGAATGCTCAATTTTTGTTATTGTGCGAACAAGTTATCCACAAATCTGAATTAGGCAGAAACAAAAAGAAAACAAAAAATTAAATAAATTTCTTGACTTTCAAACAAATTTATGAACTTATACCATTTCTATATAATAATCGTACATGCCAACCCTGAGAGAGGTATAAGTGTAATTTTTGCTAATATCAGTTTGCCTACGTAATGCATTTAGAACTTGCTGCATGCATCCTGTGATGTTCTCTCAGTATCATGGGTTGGCTGATACACAGGGTAATGCATTTTTTAGTGTTTATACCTATTCAGTTTGGGAGGTTGGCTTATATGTAGCAACCCCAGTGCAGGGCATATATCCCTTAGAATTGTCCCAGTTTTACATGGTCACTGCACTTTTTCCATATGTTAGTAACTTTCTGTATTAAAGACTGATATAAAATATATATGAAATAAAAGCCAATAAAATTATCTTTCTAAATAAGTATTACTTGTTAGTGTTATTTATTTGGATTTACAATTTATCGCAGGTTGAAAAGTAAATTACAGGTAATTTACGCTTCCCGCACAAAATCAATATTGCTTTGACCTGTGTGTAACGTGTGGTTCATTTGGAAAATTATGCGACCGGGTTAATGTCTATGAATACTCATGAAAATTTCCAGCCAATCAGAAAACTGAATGATGGTTAGTGCGGAATTTGAAGAATTAAAATATCACAAGCCATGCTGAAGATATAGTGATGCAAATTCAAGTGCCAATCGTACGCGATCCTCAAAGTTTACAAACATTCTTCACATGTCATTAGGTTGTACATATTCTCATCTTTAATTTCATGTATAAAACGTCTGTCGCAAAGGAGATTTAGTGTGCCGGATTTTGCTTTAAAGGTAAGAACTTCTGAGTTTTTGTACTTCGCTGAGCATGTACTATGGACGCCATCTTGAATATATTGTGATGTTAGTAAACAAACATTTGTAACCAGTAGTTTAATGCCATATCAATTAGTAAATGTCCATAATATAGTGTCTACAACTTGTGGCTAACAAACACATGGTTCTAAATCGAGTTTTATCATATATTCTTTTATTTTAAAAGTGATTGTCTTTTGAGAATTTGTCGAGACGACCGTTCTTTATAACCATGCGATATCGCAGTTAACATCGAATTTAGTTTTCTCGTTCAAATCATTTAAACAATACCAAAAAAATTCTTTTAAATGATGTGTGAAGAACTACTTTACAGACTAAGATGTGTTTCATCAACAATGAAAACAATTTACAACTCAATTATTTCAACCGAATGGTGACATTTATATTAAAGTAGGAAGTAAAATATGAGATTTTCCAATTACCATGACAATAATTAAACTTGAAATTTTATGCATAATCCATGATTAGTAAAGCCTTAGATTTGATACATAGTTACCAGCATTAACTTTATTAAAATTTCTATTTGAATGGTTTTGCTGTGGAGAAAAGAAACATTTTTGATTTAACACCATATATTAACATGTTGCTGTGTGTGTTAGCACACAAAATATTACAAATAAAATTTAAATATTGGTGAGATTTTTCTTGAAATAACTTTCCCTGTTGTAAACATATATCTTTAATAATTGCAAATACCAGTCCAGCATGTTGTTTTACATAAAGCTGGAAAGTTTTATGAATTTATCATTAAAAATAACAAAATTACATCAATTTATGTCCAATTTCCTTTTTTTCTGGTGCCATGGATTTATTGCGTGTGACAATAATATTATAAGGAAAAAGGTGAGCAACTGATAGAAAATTGGCAACTTTAAAATGTCATAAGTTTACTTCTAGTAGAGATATTTTCAAAATTTAAACTGTTCTATGCTGCTTGAGATGAGATCTATCATTTAACAGTGTTTTAAAAGCAATTAAATGACAATGAAAAATCAGCTGGGGTTGCTATTATATGCGAATGAGCTTATACGTGAGTATATACTGTAAATTCTGCCTCATCAGTGGTCTCTCCTTTGCTTTTTGCAAAAATCCAAACAAGAAAATGAGTGTTTCCATCAAGATATGGGCATACTGTGGTTTGATCATTTTGATCCATGGCATGCATATCAGATCTAGCAGCTTTTTAAAAAATGTCATTTGGAATCCTCAGATTTCTTCTCAAACACAATAGGAAGGAACTAGTCTGTGCCGAGTGCTTCAGAGCAGTCTCCCTTTCTGTGTAACTGATTATGGAGTCTCACAATCAATTATCTTATTGATTCACTCAGCCGATTTTCCATTATAATTGATTATTGGAACAACACTAGTTATATCATACTCTGACCACATGTTAAGTCTTTTATATTAATGACTACTATTTATATATTTTCATGCTAAATTGCAATACCTATCAAAATGTGAAAATTCTGGCAAAGTCTATCCCTGCCATTTAAACAATTGATTGCTTCCATAGATTAATATGTCCATATTGACTGGAATCATATGCCACATCTGAACCATAGCACTATAGGCAGACTGTTACAGACTCAATGAATACCAATCTGATGGTGTCCTGTAGAAAGACTTTGTGACTATAATGGTGAAAATAAAGGTTAATTCGCCAGATTCATGTGATGGTCATCCAAGAGTTATGTGTTAGTACGTTACTGTATTCTGAATGGATATGTGTAGCTTTTCAGTCTTTTGACGATACTGAAGCGATAAAAGACATGTGACAAAAGTCAAATCGAGCAGATGGATGGGGTCACGCTGGAACTCCTTGTGTTAATTTATAGTACCGATAAGGTGATTTCATGTTCTCTGAGATTTCATCGTACTTTATTGATAAAAGGTCAGATTCATATGCCTAAACATCTTGTATTATCTTTTATCATGTGATGAATCTATGGTCTCTCCGATTACAACCATTGATGCAGTGATATATTTGAAATCAGTATGTACACCTATTGTAAGTAATAAAAGTATACAGTATACTGAATTTTAAAACAAAAATGGGTGTTTGTATTATTCACAAACACTAACAATATGCTGCGTCAAAAAAGAAAAGCGTATGAACATTCATTGCAACCAAAATTAATTAACAGTTAATGTTCTATCCAAACTATCACAGCTTAAGAAAGACTATATCCCAGAATTCTCTTTCTATATACAATATATTCTTGTATCAGTCTGAATATAATCTGTATCAAAAGAAAACCATCAAAAACGTTCAGGCCTTCATAAGGAGTTACCTCCCTTTACACACGCCCATGCACCGGTGACACACTGATCTAGCATCCAAAATGGCCGCCAATAATCCCATTGAAATTATAGTATATTTAAGTCTATAACTGTATAATCGAACTTACCATTTCTGCTTACGTCGAATTCAACAAGATTCACTAAGTGTGCTATTTCATGCGGTAACCTGGCGATTTCATTATCGCTAAGGGTTACTTTTCTCAGCTGTACCAAGCGAAAGAAGTTCTGCAAAGAGAAAGAGGAATTTGTTGATCAGTTTGTAAGCATACCGACCAAGATCAACAAGATCCGACTAAGAAACGAGACATATAGGCACATGCAAATATGAAACTTATACCTTAGGTAGTTCACGAATACTATTAGCGTCCAAAAATAACTCTTCCAGACTTCGAGCGTATCGCAGAACATCGTCAGGCACTGACTGGAGATTACAATGTCGGCGATCTATCCACTCTACCTGGCGATTACACGCCCGAAATATAGGTATACACTTAAACATGCTGTTTAAATTAAGTTACGTTATCCAGGACAACATGTGAATGTCCTGAAATGACCGCCTGAAAAACAGATCGATGATTATCCAACGCTTATCCGGGAAATAACCGAGGCTACATGATACTGATTCGAATACTGTATCGAGTCGCGTGACGTCACAACAAATCCCACAAAACAGTGCGCACGCAAATTCTTCCGATAGGTGGCACTCTTCAACTAGTGAAACGAAATTTTTATAGTAGTGGTTTTTTACTGTTACATTTTTTTAAAAAAACAACTTATATTCCAGTTTATTAATAGTAACAACAACGTGTGGAAGCATTCTCGTTTTCGCTGGGCTATTCACCATTTCCTAGACCTTGTATTTCTGTGTCATTAAGAAAAGGCCAAACCAAACCAATCACTCGACCTTGACTATTTTTTTTAAATCAAGGAATCAGGTGAAAAAAATAAGCAAGTGACTACCGGTATTTGGTTGTAAAGCTGTGAATATTCCAAATAAAGAACGAGCTCACTAATTTTAACGTACCTATTGACCATATCACAAACAAGAAAACCTTACTACAGTAAAAACGTCGTTATGTACTGATTCGCACATAGCCAGCGATATACCAATGATATTAGTCCTGCGGTACGCTGTAAGCAGGTGTTGCTTTAGTATTTCTTATACAGGGGTCAATGCTCTGCTTTGGTCTAGTCTCTAGAGGTTCCCACCACTGGATGCCGCGGTGTTATTTTGGGAGCCTTAAGGAATAACTATTAGCATATGAGGATGCTGAACATTTTTTTTTTTTTTTTTTAAGTGAAGAAGCGTCCTCATATTCGGAAAGGTTGGGAGCCACTGCTCTAGACCATATTTTGCAGGTTAAGCAGTTTATAGGTTGCCAACAGTCTGATTAAAATCAATCTCCACTGTCCTGCGCAACGACACTTAACACAGTAGTGATCTGATTATATTCAGATTAAGGTCGTCAGATTCCTGTGATGTGAAAGTATTATTGTATCATTCGAAAAGCAGACAAAATGCTATATATAGAAACTAGCTGTGAAAGAAACAGTGGTGGCACGGGAGAGTTGAGAGGGATAATGTGAGGGCAGGTGCGTTTGCCACCAGGTGAAGGGAGGGGTGCGCCAGGAGCTTTTCTTTGGCAGCTGAAATTTTTATAGTATTTCGACTTCACCTTAGTGTAATAGGGGCAGAGCTTCAAAATATTTGTAAGGGGAGTGGGGGAGACGGTTGGCAGCTGACATTAAAAAAATATTCTCTGCAGCAAAGTAGTACCAGTACCTGAAACCCTCGTGCCGCCACTGACAGGTATCGCCACATAAACGCAATCTGGATCAAGGGGTATATTATAAATGGTTTAACAGTGTATTTTCATCACAGAAGACTATATAAATGTTCGTTCATTTCTTATATCATTTTTAATTATCGCTATTTATGTATTAAATGAGGATTGCACATTTACCTGTTGATGATACGCCATATTGCCCCTCAGAAAAAAAGAAGTGAATGCACGTGTATCTAATAAACTTGAATAAAATTTAATTAAATTAGCTACAAAACACATTTTTAAACATACTCACATTCACTCGCTTTAAAATCATTATAAAAGATGAACAAATGACCCCACCCTCCAGTACCTAACACCTATATTGTTATACACACGTACGCATGCACACGTACATGATCAAACACATATTTCAAACATGCAAGCATTGCACAGTGACATGCATATAAACACATATAAAGAATATAATGTATAACACTATGGACATATAAAAATCATTAAACTTATAACATCTATACAATCTAATGAGTGAAAATTTTGAAAAATCATCCAACGAAGAGAAAAAATCAGATAATGCAATGGCAGCACAATGAGAATGCCGTGTCAGTAGATAATGCAATGGCAGCACAATGAGAATGCCATGTGAGTAGATAATGCAATGGCAGCACAATGAGAATGCCGTGTCAGTAGATAATGCAATGGCAGCACAATGAGAATGCCGTGTCAGTAGATAACATTAATCTTGACCTTAACTCAGCAACTTCAACACAGTTTTCACAACAACAACAACAACAACAACAAAATTACTCAACAATGTGACGATGCAGCCTTTTCAAAATATTAAACTGAAATAAAAAAAAATTTGTAAGAAAAATCGGGGTCTTCCGACCATTGACCATTTTTATTATTTGGAGAAAGCTGTTTCACCTTGCTAGCTTGAAGTTTTACGTTTGAAAAGAAACGAAGGCTTCCGTGACAATCTGCCATTTTTATATTTATTTTTATATTAAAAAAGTGCTGTTTCTCTAGCATTTCAAAATTGTGATTACAAACTGGGTCGCTTTACTATCCACCATTTTTACTGGTACAATTGACTACTTTAATCCTCAGAATATAACTAGGGAAGAGAGTAGTGATTATCTGATTAACCCGGTAAATTAATTTAAAAAATAATAAAATCCAAGAAATCTTTGTTAAATACATGACATAAGTAACCATTAACTGCTGACAAGGGAGATATATTATCGCCTATCACGTTAACGTTAAACAATCATTCATAAATGTAACGAATTGGGAATTTATTACATATTATTCTTTATTTGATGTTACCTCATACAAACTTTAAAAATAACATAATTTAACTGAATTTTCTCTAAATTCTATTTGTATAAATGATTACTAATAAGAAGTAAACGAGTTGTATATTTAAATTAAAATAGCTATAGAGTACTAGTCAACAATCCAGATGAAAAAATGCCCCAGACATTAAAATCTTTAATATGACCAGTTTTCAGTGTTACTAACATTCATGTTCACATACATAAAATGAGGAAATTTTAGGAAAATTTCTACATAACTTAACCAAAAAAAGAATGAGTTTGGGTTTGAATATAATATGTAATCATATAAAGACAAAAACAAGCTGAAATGGAAATCTCTTTAAGACTGGAATTAAGATGTCTGTCTGGTGAACAGTATACTTCTTGGCTTTCACAAAGGCTATACAGCCTGCATCTTGTGATTGGTGGTTGGGCTGTCCTGCTTTAATTCTCTTTAAATGCAAATCTATCTTAGCAGGTAATGCAGTTAGCTACTACTAGCTGCATTAGAATTGTAACCTTAACGTATTGCATATGAAAGAAATGTACCAAAACATCATCAGACGGATATTATAAGAATATAAACACTAAAGTTAAGTGTATAGCTAGTGAAGAGTGTAAAACATAGGACAGTGAGTAAAGAACTGATAGAAAAATGTCAGTTTCATCTATGTCAGAGTATTTCTTTTATGCCCAGTACCCATACAAATTGTCAGTAGTTACAACCAACAGAACTGAGGATAGATCGAGTAGAGCAAATAACTTGAAATGAACTTTAAGACCATTGTCATGGAGCATATGATTTATTTCATCATTTTCAGCACAGACATGTGTCGATTGCTATAGTTCCTAAAGCATGGTCTCAATAGAAGTATAGGTGATATACTCAGTATTATCACTTTCACCTGTATGGGATACATGCAGAAAACATGTGACCATCGATTGCTACACCTTTTCTATGTATACAAGAAAGCAAATTTTTAAGTAAATTATGTTTCTCCGAGAATACTTACCCAATCACATTATGTTAGGAATATCAACCTGCTACCTCGCGAATCCAGCCGTACTAAAAGACGAAAATCGTATATTTGTGTCAAGTTCAATGGACAAATGGCAATAGCTCTTGCCCATTGCCTTCCTTTGACACCGACAGGTTTCCCTAGCTTTTAGCTTAGCGAGATAATACCGAAATGCTCGCATGGCTAGGTGGTCGGGAGGGTTTTTAAGTAATGTGATTGGGTAAGTATTCTCGAAGAAACATAATTTACTTAAATATTTGCTTTCTCCTTCAAATACTTCCTCCAATCACATTATGTTAGGAGAATACGTAATAGGAGGACGGTACACTGAGCATCCGACCTCTACTCAGTGACGTCACCAGGGTTGGTGTCACCCAGTGCGGTAACTCATGGTGTTACCCCGATGGACCTCCTTCCTGCAGAAAAATTCAATACTTTCATAGACAGTCATGCGCGGTAACTTATGGTGTCACCCCCATGAACCTCCTTCCTGCACAAAAATTCAAAAATTTTAGAGACAGTCATTTTGGTGTCACACCCTCTGATGGTGTCACCCGGTGAGGTCCGCACCCCGCTAGTGACACCACTGCCTCTACTTTGGGTATCCTTCTAGGGAAGAATAGCTGGGGTTCCCCGTTCTCCTAATTGCAACAGCAACACAGCATTGGGTCTCTTGACGTATGACCCGAACGTACGGTTAAGAAGATTAATATTGAAATCTTCTTACCTTCACAGTTTCACCGGTATATCCAGCAAAGCTAACAGGCTGTGTTAATTGACCTAGGAGGGTCTGGTGGCCATCTGTACTGCCGCCACAGGATCTACCAGATTCAAGGTTTCCCTCTGGGATGCTAAATCTCTGAGATGAAGGTTCGAGAAGGTTAGCTCCGCATGCCAGCCAACAGCTTCTACTATATCTCGGATCGAAATGTTGCGTTTGTACGCGAGACTCACAGAGATGGCTCGAAGCTTCTGAGCAACAATCTTCGTGAGGTGACGTTTATTTGGTGAGACATCACAATACAGGGCGCACAACCCACTTCAGCCACGAAGCAAGAGCTAGAGAAGTTATATCTTGTGTTCTGGTTCACACCAATAGAAAGAGGCGTCTGCGCGTGCCACGACTTGTCTCTGTGCATTTCAAACAGTGCCTGAGAGCTCGAACAGGTTCTTGAATGGCTGTTGTTCTCGACCTGTCTATGGAAGAGACCGAGAGAGTGACTACTCTTTGGTTACCGACAGATGATAACCTATTTTCGGCTACAAAGCCTGGTTGTGTCCAGAGAACCAATAAACCCTCCGATCATAACCGAAGTGAGATCGAGTCGACATAAAGGGCATGTAGCTCGCGTACACTGCATGCGTAAGCTAAAGCGATCAGGAAACACGACTTGGATGATACTGGCTTTAGTGAAGTGTGGGCTAGAGGTTCGAATGGATACAAATCAAACCATGTTAAAAACCTAGGACTGGTTCCATTTGGAAATAGAGCGAGAGATTTTTTATCGATTGAGTCCAAATAGGATTAAAAGCTCCGATAGGTCGATATCATGCCCAAAATCATGTCTGCTATGATGCCAGAATGTGTTCAATATCATGGGGCGGAATCCTTTGAGAGAGATTGGGCCGAACTGTTCCTCCTCAAAGAGCCAGAGAAAACGTCGGCCAACTGAGGGATTCGGGAAAGCAGAGGGACGATATTGTTGGTATGGTACCAGGCCACTTTCCCTCATAAGCCTTCTTGCTCTCGAGATTCTCTCCACAAATCGAAGGTTTCAATTGCTTGTTTCGCAAGGCTGTCCTGATAACAACCAAGCGTGTAGAAGAAGAGGACAGTCCGGGTTGGGAAGGACCATCAGTGATTGTGGAGAAGATTCGGGTTGAGTAATTAAACAAAAACACTCAGACATATAAATCAAACAACAAACTTATAAATTTAAGTACAACATCAAATAAATTCAGCAAAAACGAGAACACAAAGCAAACTTGATAACAGACCAAATTAAAAATTCAAATCGGTCTGGCTGTGGCAGTTGGTAACGTGCCCATAGTCAATGCAAACCAGTTTTTTAAATTTGCGCATTAAAATAAATTGTGAAATAAATCAACGTGTCAGCAGTTATAATTACCTATATGACCAAACTTGGTACATATATATGAGCAAAGATGCAGCAACTAATAATCGTTATTCGTGAAATTTGAAAGGCGTCCAACCGAATAAGGTTCCGGAGGAAGCAGAAAGTAGAAATGATGATTTATGGGAGTCTTTCCAAGGGAATGTTTTGTGCAACCAATCAAAACCGTTGTGTTTTGCAAGTACATATGCAGCAGAAAGAATTGGTGAACAGACCAACTTTTTAGAACAATCCGTTTATGAAGATAAAACTTCCTACAAAAATGATAATACAAGCGTCAATAACGCTAAACGAGACCTCTAACCGGGTTGCACTAAGCCGAGGTCTCTAACCGGGATATTTTCTTCTTTTGACGGTTGTATTTTCAAATTTATTTACGACCCCTGGTGTAAAACACCTATTGGTCGTCAGCCACCCCCTCCCGCTGTAGCGACGCGGTTAGGTGGCGTAATTAAATCATTATTATATCAATAACGATGAGCGACCCTACGCTAGCCATGGAATCTCGCACAGCTAAACTAGCTCGACAGCGACTAGAGGCAAATAAGAAATATCTCCCCGTCCGTGATTCTGTCAATCAACGACTACAAGCGCGTCAGTAGTCTCAGGTGGAATTTACAGAAGGTGCAGAACAGCAATTTAAACGAATTGGCGAACCAACAAAGAAAATTGTTACAGCAACTGAGGCAGCTCAAAAAGCTCGAGACCTTACCTGTTGATATTGTTGGCCGCCTTCAAGCAACTCGACCACCACCCCAGCAACCTCCTCAATCACAACCTGAAGATGAGCCACAACCTGAAGATGAGTCACAACCTCTGCCAAAATTAACATTATAAATAAATTCACGCCGGAAGGTATTTCCGCTAACAAGACCTCAAGGAAATTAATTAATATTTGCGCGTTTGGATATAATGATAAAGATAACTATGTAAAACCCGAATAGGTTAAAACTCTGAAATCTGCCGATTGGGTTCAGGATGTACATCGCATCGCTACTGATACTCCGCAGATTAGATCTGAGGAAGATGTTAATAATTTTAAAATTTTTAACCAGGCAGTAGCAGAGTATATTGAACAAGTAAACCAAGAAAGGAAACAAAGGGAAGAAGAAATGAAGATGCAATTTTAAAAAACTAAAGAGGAAAGGAAACGAAAAGAAGAACAAATAAGCTTCAACTTAAACAAGATAAACAAGAAAAGAAATCAGCCAATCAGACAACAAGTAAGAAAAAAGCAGACGAAACAACTGGAAGTGGTCTGTCCAACGCTATCGATCCTGTTACTCGAGGAAGTGGCCTTGATAAACTTTGTCCCAATAACATCCTCGCCGATGTTGATAGACTAGAAATTCTGACTGGCGGAAGACGAGCCGGTAATAATTCCCCAGAAATCATTAATGAAGCAGCTGTTATTTGTCAGAGATTATTTACAGGCGATATCATGGACATTAATGTTTATCGGTCCCTTATTGATGAAATCGTTGATGATCACCGCAGTGATTGATGCAGTTAGATCAGTGACAAGAAAATAATATGATCATACGTAATTCTCAACGTAGACATGTAATGGTCAGGGTGATAATTTCACGATTACCAACATATACGGAGATGGGCTCAGTGATGTTGTTCAGGGTCTATTCAGAAGGACAGCCCCAAAAGTAATACCGAGTGCAAAGCAACTTCGAATGAAAACTATTGACGTTGTTCGTGATAAAGGTATTGGTACTGTTGGTGATGTTGCTGGTAAAGCATTCTCATCAATCAAAGATAGTCTAGCACGATTAATACGTCGAAAACATCAGCCAGTAAAACTGCAGGAAGTTACACTTCCAAGCAGCGAAATTATGCCAGCAGGTGTCAGTAAAATAATAAATCAAGCTGCAAATCAAAGACTAGCAGAGGTGTCTGGTGTACCCCTGCCACTAGTAGAATCAGTAAAAGAAAAAAAATATAACTGCTAGTCTAATAGCAGGAAGTGGTCTTCGTGTTAGACGATAGCAAAGTATAATAATGTTCAAGCGTGTATCTGATCCCGCATTTGACATGGATGCACCAGTAATCAAAGATGAATCAGTACGTGATTATCAATATTATTCGTATCATGCACGAGAGCCAAATCTGCGTGCATGAAATGAGCTGCAAGTTCAGAATACAAGTAGATATTTCTTACCCGCTGAAGCATTTATTGAAGTAGAAGGTGAAATTCTTAAAATAGATGATACTGAATATGGAGCTGATGTTAGAGTTGGTTTTGTTAATAATGGCATCTTGGCGTTGTTCAACAGTGCCACATATATCATCGACGTAAGAAACATTGAATCATGCCTGGAAAACGTCGACGTTGCCACGACGATATTGGGTCTATCAAGATATTCCGATGATTATTCAAGATCAGCTGGTCCGTCAATGATGTTTGTGAAGGATGCTTCTGACCACCCTGACAACAGACAGTATAATATAAGACGACCAAGAAACTTCGCCGACACCGCTGACGCTGAAATGTGGCCGGTGGTTCATGGTGCTAATCCAGAATTCAACTTAGGATTCGCAGCACGACGATCAATGCTGAAGGATGGAAGTAGAAGATTTTCATGTGCAATTTCACTGTCACATATCTTTGGATTTTGCAGTCTGTGAAGTTATTTTTGGAGCCAAACATACAGTTGTACTCGTACGAAAGGAAACCGACTATGGTGTAATCTGGCACCCTATCGGTGATGCAGGTAAAGTAACACTGACAAAACTTTCATTGTGGATGCCAAAAATGATACCGTCATTGACCGAAGAACAACAGATGCTCTCTTTTATGGACTCAGGTGGTAAATCAACATTATCATGGTTGACGATGACCACAGATAGTGTTCAAAGTACCATTAATGGTTTATTCACATGGCAGATGGCATCACAACAAGGTGTCTCTGCACCGCGACATATATTCATTGGTTTCCAAGATAATGCTAGAGTAAACTCACAATGACATAGCACAATGATATTTGACAAACTTGGTTTTACTGAAGTTTCACTGAGAATAATCATGTTCCACGTGTATATCATCGTTTGATGATATTTTTGGGACGTGATCAAAATGTTGATTCTGGTCTACAAATATCAGAACTAGATTTTACAAAGCTGTGTCCGATCTATTACTTTTCGCTGGAACACTTGGATTTATTTAGGCAATCTGTCGTTGATATACACTTTGGAGATCGTGTGGCAAGAGGAGCTATTCCTAATCACAGTGCAATCGCTGTTATACTCTCATACAAAACAATGTTGCTTGAAGGTGTTGGTGGAAGAATGAGAGTTATTGATGCCCCAGTGGAAAACATGTAACTCGATTGCGCGATCAGTAATTAAATCACCCATATATTATAATGTCACATCATCATGTTAATGTTACTCTTACTCCTGGTCAGATTGAAAAGCTACAATCAGCATTAATAAAAAATTCTGGAATAAAAAAGTATCGCTGAAATCAGCACCGTTGTAAGGTCCAAATAGTCTATTACTGACAGAACGTCAACCCAAGCACTCCAATGACGGCAAACGATTAAAGACCAGTCTTAGACTTGATCTTTCTGTGGGTGCCATTAAAGACATTGCCAGGACGGGTGGTGTATTTCCACTTCTTGCAGCTATACCAGCGTTGATAGCCGCTGCAGCCCCAGCTGTCAAAAAAGCAGCTGCACTTGGTGCTGTTGGAAATGCCGCTGGGATGGCATTAAAGAAAGCAACAGGTCACGGACTAAAGACTTCCAAAAAGAAAGGTTGGGGTCTAAGACTGCCAGGAACCCCTCATTCATGGTACGGTCGAGCCACAAGCGGCTCAGGTCTGAGACTGCCTGGCACACTTAGCTAGACGCAAAGCGTTTCGAGCTTCCCTTGTCCAATTTTGATTTACTTGATGCTGCTAAAAATTAAACATCAAAAACTTCAGAGGTATTTTTATGCGTGATCAATTACCAAAACAACAAAACCGTGTTGAAACCGGTATCATTAATCTCGATGGAAGTTCTGGTCCAGGTACTCATTGGGTTCCTGATGCGGTTGACCCACGTGGAGTTGTTTATTCTGATTCGTATGGGTAGGCTCCACCAAAAGAATTTTTAAAATATGTCGGCGGAATACATAGCACTCCGATCTCGTATTCAACATTACCAGCACAGACAATAACTGATCCGCCAATATGTGGCCGTGAAGTTCTCGCTGTTCTCGACGCTGTGTGAAGATCCCTAACATCGTCAGGGGTACCGCCTCATAAAGTCGTGCACGTGTATACCACCAGACAACATCGTCGTCCAGCCTTTTAAACAGGTCTTAGTGTAATATACAATGGTAGATATTTACGGAAGATCTTCTCTGAGTGTTACCTCAGGGCAAGCCCCAAGGTGACTTATCCAAATATGCAACCCTTGACGAGGTCAAGGTTGAGCTCGCTAATCCTCTGCGTCTCGCAGATGTGGATCAAAATGAAGTTGGTTTTTTTTTTTTAGGACCAGCAAGGACGGTTAAAGACAAGCAATATCCAGTTGACAGATCTTAATCTGCGGGTTTCAGGTGCGACCGAAGATAACTCATTGGCGTTTGCTAAAAACGATAAAATTAAAAACTCGGAGGAATCAATTCTAACACTCATGGATGAGATTACTGGACGCATCAGAAGAACTAGAGACATTATGTATGGCGATCTCAACATGAGCAGAAATACAATTATTAATGGGAGAGAACCAAAATCAGACGATGATGTAGCAACAAAAATTATGTTGACAGCAATGACACCACGATCAGAACTGAGATCAGTAAATGCGTAGCTAAAACTGGTGATGCAATGACTGCTTTTCTCAATATGGGCGGAAATAGCATTGCTAATTTGAGAGAAACAGAATCAAACGATGACGCTTCAACGAAGAAATACGTCGACGATAGCAACATCCCGATGATGACCTCGGTAATGACAATCAATGATAGAATGACCACGTTTAGATCTGAATATGCTAATCATATAAATTTTCGTAAAAGCATAAATAGAGCCATTAATGAATCTTTTGGAAATCCAGCAGTCATCGACATTAAGCTCTCTGACATTAAATAGATTACCGATGGTGTGGTGTATACAGTAGCGTCTGGATCAGCATTATGGACACTGTTCAATAAATCCATCAAACATACCGCAGCGGCTACTGGTGTGTACAGGTTCTCAGTACTCGGCGTTACAACATTTACAATATCTACTACAATTTCACGGCGTTATCCAGTTATTGGATCTTCAGTATCTGTGTTAGACATATTGGAACAAAACGACAAGGAAACATTCGTGGTGGAACCGGAAGAAAAAGGCCTCGGCGTGTTGTATTATTGATGTCTTGAATTCGTCGCCAAATTACCACCTACTTAAAGTGTTGGCAATTTATATAATGAACCAATTTCTGGTAACCCCAACTGACGTTCAACTTTTCAGATACGAGCAAGCGTGTTTGTGACATACCCAACTGAAAAATATCATTGATGCGCATACAATAAAACAAAAAATATACCGCAGACATATCGCTGTTACTGACATAATTGTATACTCTGCATCCGCCGAAGTCGCTGAAACAGTAACTATAATCGGAGCATTATCAGCCACATGCATAATAGCACCAGTAATAGGAATTGGTGTTGCAATTATAACCGGTGGTGCTGGTATTCTTAATATCATCGCAAAAAAGCTATCCACGTGCGGAAACACAGCTGAAACACAAGTACACGCCAAATTATCATCGCTGATATCATCAGGGCTCAATGATGGAATAAAATCAGATAAGGAATTCGCAGAAATTATAATGGTTTACTATGAAGCAACTGGAAACCAACCCCCTTGTCTAAAGACAAGGACACTGTTAAGGATTAGAATTTCCCCCCCCCCCCCATTGACAGAGCCAATGACAAAGACAGGTATTTAGATCCCTGACTTAAATAACAATGTCGCAAGATCAATCACTGGGATTGCTTGAACAAATCGTCGCTAATACAATACTAACAACAACCACGATGATATCTGCAACGTCAACCAAGCCTGAGTTTGACGTTAGCTTTCCAGCGGCAATTCCAGCCAAGGAACTAGCTCTAGCACAATTGCGAGTATACTACAGCTGGCCAAATATTAGAGCAAAGTCATTCGGTGGGTTGTAAACAAATACTACATTGGTATTTGCGTATAAAAATAAGTCTGATGAAACACCAGACTGGAATGTTCTGGGAATACCTACGGGAAGTTATCAAATCGAACAGATCAACAGTGAGTTCCAGCGCAGAATCAAATCTATCACAGGAAAAGAATCCAAGATTGCTATCACTCTTCATGAGCCGACGTTTTCAGCCGGTATTGAAATATCAACGCCTGACCACAGCATCGGTATATATCAGTCGTCGATCCGAGCTGTGCTAGGATGGCCAGAAGTGCCACCACCAGCACCACCCCGTCCTCAACGATCTAATTATGTCTCCAGATTATTATAAAAGTTCTCAGCTGTGGAGAGCAATAGAAGCTAACCCCGGCGGCATTAGTGGTAAATTCACTTTTATTGGAGTTAAAATCACCCCGGACGGCGAACCTCTTTTACTTGGATTGAGATGGGAATATCCCATCGGCGATGTGCCATTTACCGAAGATGATATCAAAGTATTATTCGATGAAATTAAACGCGAACACAAACGAATGAGCGACAAATTACGCCAATCATTCACCCACTATATAAACGAGTATCTCCCCGTTAGCGATTATCTGAGGGAGGAAATCATCAAACAAATAGAGTACCTGAACCACGTTGTATCGGACCTCGAGACTGTTCATCAAAGTATTATACAGGCAATGATAAACAGCGACGGGTTTACTGTGCATGATGGCACTAGATACTCATATAAACAATTATTCCTGAATAAATATTTGATCACTGAGGCAGATCGGCCAACGTTTAAACTTCCCGGATTTAACGCCGACGAGCTGAAGAAAAACGTCAGCGAAATCATCGATGAGTACTACCCCAAAATCATTGAAGCACGGAAAGCGATATCCCTTCCTCCGAGTATTCTCAAACATAACACTGATCCAGACGGCGGTGGTCGTCATGTATCACCAGGTGTTGTCAATATCGCATCAACGATCACAATAGTGTGTGATGCAATCGATGGCAGATATCAAGTAGATCTTGAAAAATCCAGGCAGGCACAGCAAGGATATATCATATACTCATTTACTCCTGAAGTTCCACCTGGATATTTAATTGTGTCAGTACCTGTTAATCCGATTTATCTGCTGTGTCATAATCCGCTGTTGTCACGGATACATTTCAGACTTACTGACCAGCACGGACACCTTCTTGATTTAAGAGAGGAATCTTTGTCGCTAAGTTTGTATGTAAAATCGTGAGACTAGTATACCTTGATCGAGTCAAAGAGTAAAAAAAAATACCATGTACCTGACTGTGTCAGGAGCGGCAGACTCCGCCGACAATAGTCCCTGATATAATCGGGAGAGGGGACAAGAATCAGGGAGGCAATAATCAAGGATTATTACATACTACTATAATGAACTAGCAATGTTACATGCTACTATTCTGATGTAGGAATGTTACATACTGATGTAGGAATGTTACATAATAATATTCTGATATAACAATGTTAGATGCTACTATACTGATGTAGGAATGTTACATACTACTATATTCGGTGTTACAACTTTCACTTTCACAATCCGATTGTTTATAATCGTACATAATTTTTTTTAACTGTCTTACACTCGCACTCACAGTTTTTTTTGTTTGATATTCTTGAGACAACTCTGATCTAATTTTGTCGATCGCCTGTGCGAGTGGAACGAATTGACGGGCATTTTTATCATCACATACATAAGCTAGTGATTGTGTCATTGCCTGTTGAAGTAATGTAATAAACCTGTATTCGGCTGCTAGTGTGTATCTTCTTCAGATTTTCGTTCTTGTAATATTTCTAAATCATTTGTGATTTTTTTCAGGATCAAGTTAATCAGAAAGTTGTATACCCTTACCCTTGGCAATGCCAAGAGTGGAGGCTGGGGTATGTAATTTTTGAATTGCAGGGATAATTGCATTAATATCTTCGTGATTCGTTGTATGATAAATATCTGTTTATAATAAAAACAAAAATATAGACACTAAGAGCGGTGTGTGGCTATTTCTCACTTACAGTGCTACCTTTCTCATATATTTATATTTACCGATGCTACTGCTTCATGGTCATTGTTCGTAGTGTTTTACACTCGGAGTTGCACTCCAAGTGCACTCACTTACAGTGCTACCGTTCTCATATATTTACCGATGCTTCTGCTTCATGAATTTGGGTATTCTACCCCCTGGTGTTTTACACCAGAATTCTGGGGTTATTTTTGTCATTGTGGTACTTCTTGATTATTGTACCCCCTGGTGTTTTACACCAGGACTATCACTTACAGTGCTATCGTTCTCTTGTATTTACCGGTGCTACTGCTTCATGGTCATCATCCCTGTGTTTTACACCAGAACTCTCACTTACAGTGCTATCATTCTCATACATTTATATTTACCGGTGCTACTACTTTATGAGCTTATTGGTACCCCCTGGCTATACTGCACCAGGCGCATTTAAGAGTCACTGTTTGGTATACTCTTACTGTCTGTTTTTACGGGGGGGGGGGTCCTGTTTTCCACATCATGGACATGCCAAGTAATTTTTACGTCAACAGATTTATACTGATAACTTTAAAATTTTGGCACACCTCCCCCCAAAATCAAACCCCGGAAAGTGCAAAATCAGCGCCCACCACGTTGTTTATCATGGTGGGGATGTGTACACAAATTTTAAGACATCATTATATTTTTCTGTTGGGCTGGATCCCCAATTATTAAATGCGATTTATTGCAACCGTCGACAAATGTATCAGTCACGGGATTGGAACGCCAGTTTCCAACGCTGAGAGTGACAATCTGCAACGTTCACCGCTTGTCCACGGAGCCTTCTTACTATCATGTTTTAAAAATTATTATGAAGTTACCAATACCTGGAAATCCAAATATAGCATTGGAGGCGTGGCCTATTCCTTGTCCCTGACAATAATCAGGGGGACCACCTAAAGCTTGCCCTGTTGTCCTCCTGTTCCTCTTGCCCCCGTCCCTGACAGAGTCCTGGTGTAACACACCAGAGGGAAAGGGATAACGTTTTTTAAAAATACTGCGGAAATACAGGAACCCCATGCTTGTGAGCCACTCCACAAGTGGAGGGAGTCATGGAATATTACCTACTTGATAACACTGCCTTATAACACGGATACAAGTGAGGTTACTGTTTAATCTTTAGGCAGATCTTCCCGGAGTTATCTCCCGTCACCTGGGGTGTTATACCGAAATATTATTATTTGTTTGTATTTCTTTGAAAATGATGATTTGGTTATATTGCCTGCGACATGACGTACCGAACGCCGACAAATATCAAAATATTTTCCAGCCTTATTCATTGAGGAAATATTATTTCTTCGCCTGTCTGTATATTTACATATTTAACTGGTCTTGGATGTTTCTCATTATTTCCAGTATTCCCCCGTGCAGAATTCTGATTCTGTGTAATAACTTGAAGATTATTCAAAGAATTGTCAAGTTTTTGGCCGTTAATATGATCAATCACAAAACGATCCCCGATCAGGCCATAGTAACACTCATACACAAATCTGTGACAGAGATACTTTGTTTTTCCAACACCGAACATGAGATAACCAGCATTAGTAACAAAACAGACTGTTTTTTTTTAGTTGACAGTGCCTAATTACACCATCAGGCGATGCCTCATAATTCTTGATGATGGGATGCGTTACAAATTCGTCGGCTTTATTTCCATGCTCCATTTATACAGTATATATCATTTGTGTAAATTATTATTTTATTGGTAGAAAAAAAATATGTGGGATGCTGCTAGCGTGAAAATCTAGCGAGATAGTCTCCAGCGTTTTTATCGTAGATTCATTACCATCATTTTTTTTCTATCATAATAACGTTTCAAAGCTCTGTATTTTCTGCCTTCACAATCTAAACACAATTACGTTTCCCCACCCCCACCCCCACCCCCCGACCCCCTTGTTACACTTCAAAGATGGCTTTGGTCCTAGACTCTCTCGTCGCAGACTCTGCAGATGGTAAGCACAGAAATCCGTTACACAAGACTTATTACACGGAGTTGTAGATCCAATCATGAACATGTTGCAATTATTCTTTGCTTGAATCATTGTATATTATAAATTGAAGTTTAATTTAAATATATATTTGCCTTAATTATATGATGGAAAAATTTACAAGATTATCTGCGATCAAGTCTTCTCAAGCTAGATTCGATCTTAACAGAATAACCCCTGACTTGCGAGGTGAGCTCTTGCTGATGTTGATTTGACGAATAAGACTTTAATCAATCGTATCTGTGAAGCCAAGACAGAGTTTCGCAACGATGGTGCGGCTCACGTGTGGTCAACATTCAGAATTAGGCAAGATGATAAACCCCAGACTGATGCTGCAATGAATGACCAGCGAGCAAGGACAATCATTAATTATCAAGACGAACAAAGATACTTTTTTAAAATAAAATTTTTCGTTGCCCTACTCCATGGCAGACGCCGCCGACGTAACCTAGATTATCCGTGACAAACGTGACCCTGTTCGAGAATCACACCGCGCTGGGGATGTCACGTTAAATAAAAATTCCAAACCAGGAATACTGATGGGTATTGACAAACCATATTATGAGCGAGCATACCCTGTGACGGCAGTTGTGTATAAGATATATCCGCTGAATGATAAGCCTAGCGATGATGACCTTCGACCAACAAAAATTTCGACCTTGAATTGTGTTCCCGAAAGAGTCACAGAACATTTCACAAACGTTGGAATGGTCTAACAGAATTGAGACGTAAAAAAATAAATGTGTGGCTGAACACGTTAGAGAAAATGGAGATATTAGAGACGTTGCTGAGCTGGAAAAAGAAATTACAATTTCCAGTAAGGTTGCAGACTCTGACCTGCTAGATTTTGTACGAATCAAAATATAAATCAAGGGGCAGCTTCGATAGAGATCGTTGATCATAAAGCGCACGCTTGGACGCCAGACGTAACATTATTTCCACGAACTCGAACTGATAAATTTTATGACGCTGATATGTTCGATTTTATCAGAAATATCAGCAAGCGCGACTCTGTGTCCGTGTGGCTGTTTCAAAGTTCAAATGTAGAAATTATGATCAGTTTGTACGGCCGAATGGAGATATTTATCCCACTGAATCTCTTCATTCAGAAATGACAGAGACGGCATTGAAATACACGAACGATAATGATGTTATTAAGCGGTTACTCAGTAATTGCTTCACCGTTCCGTCAGTTGCTGATCACTTTGCTCAGAAGGAAAATTCATGGAGGCCAACACGGTTGGAATTTCTTGAAGGTATACAACGCAGTTGTGTCGAATACGGCGGATTGTGGAATACTAAATTCGATTATAAGGATGTTATCTCAGTTGATATGGTTGCATGTTATTCTGGAAGTTTTCTTGGAATGGGAGAGTGTTCTGATTATTTTAAAAGATTTGGACATCCAACACACGAGATGACACGAGTTGCGATAAGTGGACCCTTGCTAGATTTCGACTTAACTGGAATTGCATGTATTGAGTCATTCGAGCTTGCAGAATCGGAAAACCTTCATCCGGTTGTCGCTGTTTGGTTTGGTTTTCATTTTAATAAACGTGGTTGGACTCCAATTGTTTTATTACGATATATGTTTGATGCAATGATATTGATATCGTTAACCGTGAGTGAAGCAATAATATCGTATAGTCCACAAAAACAAGTCTGGCTACCAAAACCCCTGACTATATTAGAGACTATGAAATTAAACTTGCAAAATATCTGGGCAGAAAAATAATTGGGAAATTTACACAAGAAGCATCATATGATCATAAACGGCATTGCACAAGATTAATCAGCGATGATGCTGAGCTCGATTTCATAATTGCTGATACAAGAGAGAAAAATATATTTGTAAATCGAAATAATGTTAACCTATGCGATGGAGCCAAACTAGGCACAATTGTGAGCTACACTGATGTTGACTCACCACAGTTTACTCATTTAAGAACTTCGATTTTAGCGTATGTTTCGATAAACTTATTATCGATGATAAACAGGTTTCCTAAGGAAGCTGGTAGAGTCGCCACAGATTCATTTTATATCAGTAAACAAAATGCAGGATTTCTAAATGAATTACAGATCGGCGTTGATGCACCATGGGGCGAG
Source organism: Megalonaias nervosa (assembly GCA_016617855.1). NCBI lineage: Eukaryota > Metazoa > Mollusca > Bivalvia > Unionida > Unionidae > Megalonaias > Megalonaias nervosa. Next base: position 31,260 of record JAECUM010002212.1, read on the forward strand.
TGGAGAGTGAAAACAGAAAAGATACTCAGTTATTCTGAATCTGCTGATTACAAACTCCCAGATGGATCTGGGGAGATATATTATAAAAATAGTAAAATGTTACAACCATCATCAGCACCATCGGTATATTGATCCTGTGGCCAGACATAAAACCATTTATCTCAACGGACCTGGCGGTTCTGGTAAAACAACACGGGTGATTGACTTATTTCGGAATCTTGACATGATTGTACTAACTCCGACTCACCGACGTGCCAGAGAGATGAAAGAAAGAGGGGTTAAGTCTCATACTTATTACAGTTTCTTTTGATGGAAGGGAGATGCGTGGACACCTAAACGAATGGCTGAGAAATATATTCCTAAGATCATTATCTTCGATGAAATATGCACAGTATCCGTTGACGTATTAAAATTGTTTCTTGATTGGTAATTTACCCGGAATACTGTTGTTATCACGTGCGGCGATTATGGTCAACTACCACCTTTTGTCGGCTCATTTCCGCTTGACTGGCTGAAAGAATTTGTTGATTATTATGAGGAGATATTTGATGATCACCGGGCACTTGATTCGATGCTGATGGAGTTCAAAAAAGATAATCAGACTGCAGCCAGATAAGATTAGATGTGAGATAATGCGTAAGGTAATTCCAGAAACAAGAAACGATGATTTTTTGGAATTTGTGGAGGGCTGTTGATTTGATAGTTGCAAGTCGAAAGATAGTTCGTGATTCACTTCAGCAACAATTATTTCTGTTACATAAAGAAAAAATTTCCGATCTACCTGTGCCATTGTGATATCGCCCAGCAGATACACGTAAACAAAATATTCATGTTGATATTGCAGGACCCTTGACGGAGTCAAAGAAGAAACAAAAACTTGCATTAAATGTTATTGTTTTGGTTCCGATTGATGTTGTTGAGAAAGCCTTAACACCCGGTGCTAGCACCGGGCCATCGTGCTGAACTTTAAGATATGCAATAACAATTCATTCATCGCAGGGAATGACAATCATTGATACCAGTATTTGGATTGTTGATGATCGTATTGAATGGTCTAACCTAGTTTATCTGGCAGTATCTCGAGTCAGGAGAATGTCCCAGCTACAGAGAATTGTGCTGGCTAATTGCACCGTTGTGGATAATAATCAAACTCAGGGCAATGTCGATAAAACTTTGGCTGGTTATCAGAGGTGTGGCAAAAAAGCGCGACTTCGATCTTGATGCTAAGTTTATAATGACACTGAAACAACAACAAAATAATCACTGTGCTTGCTGTAACACAGTAATGTTGTGGCAGTATTCTCCTAATGACCCACGACAATTTGCTGTGGATAATCTCGGCCACACACGCGAAAATGTGATGCTGACCTGTCTTGAGTGTAATCGACGTCGAAGAGCTGGTGTCCTGCTAGCGAATCATCCTTCACAGAAGTAAGCCTTTACAAGAGTAAAGGCGGTGGTAATTGTGTATCTTCAGGAATTATTTGTAATTGTTCACGTACAAATCCGCGTTGAGGAGCAGATGAATCTAGTTTGTAGATTGCAGATTTACCCGTGGACCTTACCACGCTGGAAATTTTATGTGTGGTTACACTCCAGACTGGGTCAGTTGCTCTTTTTTTACCCCCTCCCTCAAGCTACCCCGGCTCATATAAATATCAGACAGTAACATTACCTAGTACTGGTTGTTTTGAGAAAGAGTCATGTCGCTTAAATGGTATGTGTTTCTTCGAGATTGCATTCATGAGGTTCATAGAAATTGCACGAGTAATTTCATTATTTAACGCAGCTATCTCTCTTGGTAGTCTTGCAACCCATTCACGAGATCTCTTGTCCGCCTGAACTTTGTTCAGGGATATTTCCTGCGCATACTGATATCAAAACAATCGCTCAGCAAGTGTTCGAGTAAATGGCTCAACGATTGCCTGATCGCGATGAATTGCGGTGTGACCTCGTCTGATTTTAACGTCATGTTGTTGCATCAGCGATGTTACTGCACCAAGAAATTCTTTGCCATGACCAACCTTCATCAAATGTGGCCATCGCAGGCCGCCACGTTGATAAATTCGTTCAAACGCAGATGCAACCTCAGTTTCCTGTCTTTGTTGATAGTGGTTGTACTTCTTTATATCTACTTGCAACGTCAACGACAGTTAACGCGTATTTGTATGTGCGCGAATGACGTCAACCAGTTTTAATACAGTTAACGCGTATTTGTATGTGCGCTATTGACGTCAACCGGTTTTAATAGTATAATGTGGTAAAAACAAAATATCTGCCTGAAAAACCTCATTGGGAGTGCCGACATCAAAATGTGCGTACTGAATTGTTTTAAGTGGTTGCAGATAAATCTGCCATATTGCCGGTTGTGCTAACCAGTCTTCAGCAACAGAACGTGCGACACCCCTTTCATCAGCCAGTTTACTAATCGCTGATCTAACCCTCCAATATCCTCTTGGGTTATAATAAATGGAATCCATATAATAGTCATCTATGATTAATTACCGATCCCTAGCAGATCTTATAAAAAAATTAGCAAGCGATTATCTGGAAGATTTATTTTTACAGACTTTAGAGTGTGTATCAACTTCACGTCTACAATATGTCGTTGTTGTAGATCTGGGTTTTTATACGCGACATCATGAACGTGGCACGCTTGATCAATCGCATTTATTGGATACTCTCCAGATTTTGGCTGATCTTTCTCGTCAAGTCGGATATCAAGTCGGGTTCCAGGATCACAATAATTATATCCAGGAAGATACTTCTGGCCAGGATACTTAGCCCATGGAGCCCCTGGTAATTTTCCCAGTGAAGCAGCGATGTCTCTTCATGTTGCATGAGAGATAAATTTGTAATTTTTTGCACCACATTTCACACACTTGCCTGTAAGTGCACGCTTTTTATTCCTCGTCGTTATTGTTTTTAATCCACTAGTCCCACCGATGGTGGCGGTGGGCGTTCTGCATCGAACACAATATAAATCCATATAATTATTATATATTCCTACAACATGAATGTCACTGATTTCTCAGCGACACGAAAGCAAGAGCCAATCAAGCATCATCGCGCGCTACCAAATTTTATCAGAGCAATTATCATAGGTCCATCTGGGTATGGTAAGACACAATTGTTGCTTAACCTGATAACGAGATGGCTCACGTGGGATAAGTTGAATACGTTACTCAACGATATGGGCAGATGTCTAAAGTGATCAGAGGTAACTGCAATCTTTTGGTTGTCTTTAATGATGTTGATATCCACACACTAAGAAACATCCACCAAACTTGGTGTTCAGGGGACATGGATATAATTAAGTTTCAAAACTTCTCTAAAGCGCAAGCGATTCGCATAGGTCTCGATAAAATGTTTGGTTGAGAGACCCGTTACTTTTTTACATCCTTGACTCTGGCAAGTCACATAGCAGGGGGAAGGTGACGACCAACAGGTGTTTTACACCAGGGGTCGGTAAATAAATTTGAAAATACATGCATCAAAAGAAAAAATAGCCCGGTTAGAGACCTCGGTTTAGTGCAACCAGGTTAGAGGTCTCGGTTTAGCGTTATTGACGCTTGTGATCGTATGAAAATTATAAATAGACTTCTAACAACATCTCGGAATAGACAAGACTGGAGGACATATATACTTAAATAAGCTACGAACTCCTTGATGAACGTCTTGATTCCAATTAGCTTGGCCACCTTCTGTCTTCTGCATCAACTCCCATCGAGAAGGACAGTGTCCAGAATGTGTGGATCACATCACATAGCTATAGACGAAAATCCATGCATTCAGGATCTTTTCAGTAAAGTCGTGACTTAATCTTTTATATCCTTATACCTCTAGCTAGCAATGTGATGTTTTACTTGCGTCAGAATGTACTACCATAAACACTGGTGCATGTTTTAAAATGAACATAGGTACCAATGCTTACTTAGTACGATTCAATGTGGTTCATACGGCAAGATATTGTTATGTATATATTATGTGCGTAACTTTCCTAATAATTTATGCAATTGTTATTTAGTCAATTATACTTTTGCTACAAATATCCATTGGTCGTAGTTTGCACATTAAAGATCAGTCGTGCATCAAGTGTATAGATTCATTCGTAAAGCTCCTAGGTTGAATAGCACGATAGTAAAAGTAATCATCGCGTGATCCAACAAGATTGTGATTTCTCGAAAACGCGAAGATGACCGAATTTGTGATTAGTCGGTGTAAAACAGCTGATCATGTTTGCGTGATCGGATTATTCGAGAATTAATATGGGACGATCTATCTATTGCGTTTTAGTAATCTATATAATAGAAATATAACAGAGAATTAAGAATTAGTAGTACCATTAACCTTTGATAATATTCGAGTATATTGAGAGTATAAATTATTGCTAAGGAGGATTAATTAGCTAATTTAATATATAACGATTCGTTGGAATTACAGTGATCAAAACATTCCAGATTAATTGGAATAATAGCTGTCACAGAAATATTGTGAATTCATGTATAGACTTTTTGGATACTTTCATGGTTCTTTTGGAATTATTGCGAATTTATTTAAAGAGATTTTAGGTATTATATCATGGTGATTGTTCTGTACCGTTGATATTTCATTACAATACAGACTATCATTCGGAATACCCTTGAAACTCATTCAGATTACTCCATATGTTTGGAATTGATAGGACATTGAGGGTGTTAGAATTTCATTCACCATATTGTAAATTGTTTTAATTCTTTCACTTTGTGTTTAGGGAAATAAATACTATTTCAATTTTACAAAATTTGTTGGTTTTCAATCTTTCTTATTACTTATTTTAAGACTATAGAGTTTCCAAAATATATATTATAATTTAATGATAATATACTAATGTTTCTGCTGCGGAAATTTCTATTATAGATCTCAATTTTAATTGAAATATAAATTATTCGTACAAAATCCGTATTTCCCTTTATTCTACCAAATTATGAAATTATTCAACATTTTGTATCTTTCGTCGTATATTATTAAACAGCTCTCTACCCATAATCAATCTTAGTCAACGAAACGTTCTCGAAATTCGTTTTGTTTTGACAACAGATTGTGGATCTTTTGCATTAAAAGTATGTGTTTGTCCATGGATTAAAGTCGCCTATGCACTGAGTGCTTCGCGACTGATTATAGCCCCGTGCTGGGCCCTTGGCCCCAGGCTGGGCCAGTCGATCATTAAAAGTATTCTATGATCACAAGTCTTATAGTATTAAAGTCAGTTGGCCTAGGGGAGGTAACTATCCACTCAAATGAATACCTTGGCACAGAGAGTTGTAAACCAGATTAAAAATTAAATCATTTCAAAGCAGTTCAAAAAATATATGATGAATGTTACGGTATGTGTGATGAAGAGGTAATACATGCATAGCTTTAATGTCAGGTCCGGTGAGAAAAGCACATACATTAAAGATTGGAGATGAAATAAGAAATGTTACTTTCTTGCTAAGAAAACATTGTTAAAATCCAATGTGATGGTGCTTACAATAACTGTAATTGTTGGAGTTGGGAAAATAATGTTCGACCCTTCAACACGATGTTGTCGAATTCAGGTAGCAGATGTAACTAAAGATAACAAGGTGATTACTGTGGTGGCCAAAATCAAACACAATATCACTGGTAAATTGTATACATATCATTAAGTTGTTAACTGTATCTGATATATAAATCCATCTGTTCAAATGGATAATGTAGATGCAAAATCATGGCTATCAAAGGGTTTATTAGAATCTAATCTCGCATTGATCTAAAAGAACTTTAGAACTGATACATATAATAATTGCTTTAAAGCTTCATGAGGGTTAGTCATGTCTAAACTACTCCAAATATGTTTGATTGTATTGTAATTTCTCAAAATCAGACACCGCAACTGAAAGGAATTTAGTGATGCACATATTTCTTATGTATAGACATATTATCCCTACCCTTGTAGTGATCTCACCACTAATTCATCACCTTCAGAAATTATATATTATGTATTAAAGAATAAACATAATGTATATATTATATCGACTTACAAATCTTACGTACTTCTATTCACTGAAGTTAGACAGTCTATTTTCAGCCTTGAAGACAGACGTTACGCAATATTTTCTTGAGCAGCTAGACTACCTGGTCTGTACGTATGAACATAGCTGCGCGCAAAGAGGTCATATCCAATTTTATAAGTAGGAACATCAATACAGAGTACGAAAATGAAAGTTGATATTTTGTTGTTAACTATATTAAATATTGGTTGAAGTTTACAACCTGTATAATAAAAGAAAATTAAATTAATTTGCTAGCCAGTTGGTACATTGATATTGATGGCTTAGCAGGAGATGAAAAAGAACTGGCTGACTTGGTTGAGCGCCTCGACACAACCTCCACAGCATACGGTATGGAGATTAGCGCCGAAAAAACCAAACTGATGAGAAACAACACCAATGGCATCAGTGCTGAAATAAAGGTTAGTGGACAGAAGCTGGAAAGAGTCACAAGCTTCAAGTACTTGGGATCAATTATCACAGATGAGGGCTCCAAACCAGAACTACTTTGCAGGATTGCCCAGACAACAGCAGCAATAACAAGGTTGAGATCAATATGGAAAGATACCAACATTCATTGCTTTTGGTTCCAAAATAAGGCTGATGCGCTCGATTTTCATATATATCTTTATGTATGCTTGTGAAACATGGACGCTCACATCAGATCTACAAAGAAGGATTCAAACCTTCGAAATGAGATGCTATCGCAAGATCTTGGGCATCTCATACATTAACCATGTAACCAACGAAGACGTCCACAACAGGATCCAACGAGCCATCGGATCCTATGAAGACCTCTTGACCACTGTAAAAAAGCGCAAACTGAAGTGGTACGGTCATGTCTCAAGATCATCTGGACTGGCAAAACAATCTTGCAAGGCACAGTGCGAGGGTGCAGAAGAAGAGGCAGACAGAAAAAGAGGTGGGAAGACAACATTAAGGAGTGGACAGGCATGGGATTTGGAGATTCCCAAAGGGCAGTAGAGAACAGGGAAAGATGGAGAGAATTGGTTGTAAAGTCAACTGTGGTGCCCCAACGACCTCTTGGGTTAAGAGATTGATGATGATGATGATGATGATGATTATTATGATTATTATTATTATTATTATTATTATTATTATATATATATATATATATATATATATATATATATATATATATATATATATATATAGTGTGTGTGTGTGTGTGTGTGTGTGTGTGTGTGTGTGTGTACCCTATTTTCTCACCATCAGAAGACTGGTGCTCTAGCTATGAAATAATTATTGGCTGATACTTAAGTTATTAACGGTAGTATGCAGTATATATCAAGTGGTATACTAATAGGAAAATAATGTATAGCGATATGAAACATACATGGTCTGGAATAACCATGTAACTATGTTTATGGCAGCTAGAAGCTTCCAGTCTCTGGAATGTTACATTTAATCTCCTGACGATGCTATAACGCGTCTGGAACGTTTCATGTAAACCATGGTTATTATTGGGTTAAGAGATTGATTAACATTCTTAAACTGTGCATAAAGTTCTGTTCATTAACATTCTGTTCCTGTTCTCTACTGCCCTTTGGAAATCTCCAAATCCCATGCCTGTCCACTCCTAAATGTTGTCTTCCAGTCTAATATGAAACTTCTATGGTCTGGAATATTCCAATTACATTGTTGCAGTGGTAGAGGGCATATATTGTCTTGACCATTTGATATAGCTTTCACGTGGGTAGGAGGTACAGATGTCCATTTGATATAGCTTTCACGTGGGTATGAGGTACAGATGTCCATTTCATATAGCTTTCGCGTGGGTAGGAGGTAAAGATTTCCTTGAATATTTTAGACTATTTACGAAAGACAGAAGCACCTATGGTCTGAACTAGTCCAGTTACTTTGTTGCAATGGTATTAAACATTTCTGGTTTGCAATATTTCAGGTATACTGTTGACAATGGCATGAAGCATATATTGTCTAGAACGTTCTTTATGCACAGTTTAAGAAGATAACAAGCATATATAGTTAGGAATGAATGAGTAACTCAGTTCAAGATTGTTTGAATTCCTCTACATGAAAGCACATCCAATATGATAATTTGTGTAGTGACTGATATTGGTTTGCGCTAAATCTGATACGTAATACACATCCTTTTTGATGGCATCGTTATTATGTGTCCAACTATTTTGTGTCTATTGTTAATATCTTAGTGATATTGGGGTACTTCGACTTTAAAATTTCAAGCCAATAAAAGTTGTACACGAGCTAACATAACTTTAGTAAAACAAACCCCCATAGATCGTCATGGTTAGATTCATTTTTCTAGCTTTTCATACTACATAACACCAAGTCATGTTTAATAATGCGTGTTTTACAGACTGATGTACCTTTAGGACATTAAAAATGTAGCTTTAGTCTGCAAATACTTCAAATCTTGTTTTTTAATCGGAAATTATCATTTATTTTACTGAATACAGAGTTGTTACTCAATATGAGATGTAAGATAAACGAAATTATTTTAATTTTTATCGGCGACTTGAATCTAGTTATATGTACTAACACGCCATAAAACATAAAACTCAATGCATCTTGTTCAGTGCTAAACTCAACTGAACTCATAAATCTAACTTTATTTAGAGAATTACAATTCTCTTTGATATTAATATGCAGAATATTTTTGATATGTTTAGTGTTGTAGGCAATTAATAATTCGTTAAATTTAGTGGAAGGGATATATCTTATTTTTGTATGAAATTATTTCCCTGAAGCAAGTGGGTATATCTTAAAATGGTCGTGTGCATGTAATGGAGTACCGAAGTCTACATCTAAATGCAACCGATATCGTTATTATTTCGCATTCCAAACTGGGTTTTGTTGTTGTCCCTTTAATTAGTATATCATTTGCCAATCTCAAGTTATTTAGAAGCAAGTGTCGAGACATGGCTCTGCCTTATAAATTATAGTATTTTTGTTGATAATTAATGATATTCACCTTTCATCCTTGCCAACATTTGAATATTTCTTCATCATAAACATGGGATAATTTCTTTTGCGTATTTACGTGGGGTCATATTTTCCGAACTCTATCGCAAAGATATAATATTGTGTGTTTAAAGGTCTAACTCAACAATTATACCTTTTGAACTCGCATCAGTACTTGTGCATTATATATATATATATATATATATATATATATATATATATATATATATATACACACATACACACACGTTCGTGACTACTTACTTTATGTGTGCGTATATACAATATATACATATAAACAAAGAAACGTGTACATTTGCATACATTCATACCTATTACGGCAAAAATAAGGCTACGCAGACTTTACTCTTCATATTATCTCTTTAATTTTTAGCGCATCCTTAACCATTATATGATAGAGAAGAAGCGAATTAATCTAGTGACTGGCTCAATGATATTATAAGCCGATCAACAATTTATTTTCATGATAATGGAAAAGGCCAGCTTATTACATTATCAACGATACTAGACAATTTCGCTTCATTTTTTCTAGCTAAAACAGAGTTGACAATATTTTTCATATTTGCTTTTAATTTATCAGTGAATAAAGCACAACCACTACCACCTCTTTCTCTTTTTTCTGTTAGACTTATTACAAAATTTGCTTTAGTGAGACTGAGTTTAGGTGAATAGTTCGGGGAGTGCAACGGTCAAATCACTCAACGATGGCTTGATTGCAACCAGCTCCAACATGTCCTCGGCGAATTTGATCTCCGTTCTTGCTCATCAACGCAGTTACTTCTCCGAGATATTTCGGCCCGGATCAAGCTGCAGCAGACGTGATCAGCGTAATGACCCAAACGAATATATGCCCAAGAATGCATCTGCGAACTTGGATACCGTTTTGAATGTCAGAGAAAAAGCGCCCTTTTATCAACTGGCCACATGGACGACAGTCATCATCCGTATTTGTATTTGTCTGGTAAACTTCTTTGGGTGTTCTGACGTCAAACCACCCACGTGGAAGTTTTCTTGGTACAGGTCAGTAATTCTGCCGTAATGTCTCGTGTCAACAAACCCGCGGCAACAATTTCTTTTCAACGTAAAGTGAGTTTGCTAATTTGCTGATCGCTGTGAATTTCCAGTAACCACTGGGACTATAATATATTGATTCCATTATACTTCAACTGCCTCGAGCAATTCATTGTCAGGGCAACAGGAAGTTTCACTCTCTGGACAATTTTTTGTCCCGAAGCCAACTTACCTCGCATCGAATTCGTTATTAACCATCGTTCAAGACGTTCTCGAATCATGGGTGAGGTAATTTTATTTAATGCGTTGATGGGCGCATGATCGGCAGTATTTCTCTGAGTTGATCGGGTCTACGAGACTCAAGATCGTGCCGGTAAAACGCACGATCTATCCCATTCACTGTTCTTTCGCCGCTGCGTGAATTATCAGCGTAAGGACCATTGGCTGGAAGTCGGATATCCAGTTGAGTTCCTGTCCACAGTAATTGTAACCAGGGATGTGTTTCTCCACGGGGTATTTTGTTCTTGGTGTCACAAGCATCGACACCAGCTTGGCTGTGACATAACCGCCGTAAAGCTTTGCTTGCCTGACCTTCGGATGCCAGCGACCAAACGTCGCACAACTTTATTAGAGGATTAAATGATCATGGTTGGGTATTTATCGACGTGTAAATTTTACCTAATCACCAGTGATTAGGTAAAATTTACACAGCGATAAATACCCAACCATGATCATAGGACTTTATTTACTTTGTGAGTGATTAGGTAAAATTTACACATCGATAAATACCCAACCATGATCATTTAATCCTTATAATTCCAATTTACTTCCTTTCTAACATCATATTTAATCTACAAAACGTTCACCCTTATGATCGAAGTTCTTTTTCGTTAGCCTCTTAAC